>JAHLGP010016577.1:214734-247728 GCA_020141445.1 Bruguiera sexangula
ATAAAATGTCTATTTTAGTACCTACTCCTAAAATCTATTTGCTACAGCCTCTATTTACTTCTTACCATTTATTTGCTATAGGCTCTGTTATCTTCTTTCTATAGGCTACACTATTTTTTATAGGCTCCTCTAGGTATTGTTTTCTTCTTACCATCTATTTGCTATAGACTTTGTTTTCTTCCTACCTCAAGTTGCTCTGTTTTCTACAAGCTCTAATAGGCTCTATTTTCTTCCTATCATCTATTTGCTACAAGCTCTATTTTCTTCTTACCATAAGCTGTTCTGTTTTTTACAAGCTCTATTTTCTTCTTGTCATCTATTTGCTTGAGGCACTATTTTCTTCTTACCATCTATTTGCTAGAGGCTTTATTTTCTTTTTACCGTAGGCTGCTCTATTTGTCTAAGTGGATTGACAATCCTCCCAATCTCAAGCCATACACTTTGATGTTAGCCAACAGCCACATGAGTTTCCAATAGTTGGAAATTTCTTCCTATCGTCTATTTGCTATAAGCTCTATTTTCTTCTTACCATAGGTTGCTCTGTTTTTTATAAGCTCTATTTTCTTCTTATCGTCTATTTGCTTGAGGCACTATTTTCTTCTTACCATTTATTTGCTAGAGGCTATATTTTTTTCTTATTGTAGGTTGCTCTATTTGTCCAAGTGGAATGACAATCCTCCCAATCTCAAGCCATACACTTTGATGTTAGCCAACAGTCACATAAGTTTCTAATAGTTGGAAAGCAACAAATGAGGATGGGAATTAATTACTGAAGGTTGCCTGTGCACATAATTTTGAAAAAAGTAGCTTGATTTTCAAATTCATAAATTCCACAAGCATTTCAACCATGTAATGCCAAACAAAATCAATTCATTGAAATATAATTTGTTGTATAATCTTTTTTGATGGATGAAAAGAAGAGGAGTGCATAAATAGATAAAATGTTTGTTTTAGTACCTACTCCTAAAATATATTTGCAACAGGCTCTGTTTTGTTCTTACTATCTATTTGCTACAAGCTTTATTTCTTCTTTCCTTAGGCTGCTATGTTTTCTATAGCCTCCTTGAAGTTCTGTTTTCTTCTTACCATTTATTTGCTACAGGTTTTGTTTTCTTCCTACCTTAGGTTGCTATGTTTTCTATAAGCTCTTATAAGCGTTGTTTTCTTCTTACTGTCTATTTGTTATAGGCTCTGTTTTCTTCTTACCATAGGCTGCTCTATTTTTTACAAGCTCCTACAGACTTTGTTTTCTTCTTAGTAGAGCTTGTAGCTTGATTTTCAAATTCGTAAACTCCATAGGTATTTCAACCATATAAAGGAAAACAGAATCTATTCACTAATGCTTAGGCTACAGTATAATTTTTTTGATGGATGAAAAGAAAAGGAGTGCATGAACAGATAAAATGTTTATTAGTATCCTACCTAAAATCTATTTGCTATAGGCTATGTTTTCTTCTTCCTATAGGCTGCTCTATTTTTTTCCTACCCTGAGCTACTTTATTTTCTATAGATTCCTACATGCTCTGTTTTCTTCTTAGTGGCTATTGGCTATAGGTTTTATTTTCTACAGGCTCTGACAGACTTTTTTTTCTTCTTACCGTTTATTTGCTAGAGGCTCTATTTTCTTCTTACCATTTATTTGCTAGTGGTTATGTTTTCTTCTTATCGTCTATTTGCTAGAGGCTTTGTTTTTTTCATACCATAGGCTACTCTATTTGGACAAATGGATTGACAGTCCTCCCAATCTTAGGCCATACACTCTGATGATAGCTAGCAGTCACATGAGTTTCCAATAATTGGAAAGTAACAAATGAGGACAAGGTTTAATTACCAAAGGTTGCCTGTGCATATAATTTTGAAGGAAGTAGCTTGATTTTCATATTCATAAACTCCATGGGTATTTCAACCACGTAATGCAAAACAAAATCTATTCATTAAAGCTTAATTTGTCATATAATCTTTTTTGATGGATGAAAGGAAGAGAAGTGAACAAATAGATAAAATGTTTATTTCAAAACCTACTCCTAAAGTCTATTTGCTATAGGCTTTGTTTTCTTATTACTGTCTATTTGCTACATGCTCTATTTTCTTCTTTTTGTAGGCTGCCCTGTTTTCTACAAGCACCTTCAAGTTCTATTGTTTTCTTACCGTCTATTTGCTACAAACTTTGTTTTCTTCCTACCATAGGTTGCTTTATTTTCTATAAGCTCATACAAGCTTTGTTTTCTTCTTACCATCTATTTGCTACAGACTCTATTTTCTTCTTACCATAAGCTGTTCTATTTTCTACATGCCCTTACAAGCTCTATGTTCTTCCTTCCCTTTATTTGTTGGAGGCTCTGTTTTCTTCTTACTGTCTATTTGCTAGAGGTTTTATTTTCTTCTTACCTGAGATTGCTTTGTTTGGACAAGTGGATTGAAAGTTCTCCCAATCTTAGCCAATACACTCTGATGGTAGCTAGCAATTACATGAGTTGCCAATAGTTGGAAAGCAACAAATGAGGACGATGATTAATTACTAAAGGTTACCTGTACACATAATTTTGAAGGAAGTAGCTTGATTTTCAAATTCGTATACTTCATGGGTATTTCAACCATATAATGCAAAACATAATTTATTTATTGAAACTTAATTTTTTATACAATCTTTTTTAATGGATGAAAGGAAGAGGAGTGCACGAAAAGATAAAATGTCTACTTTAGTAACTACTCTTAAAATCTATTTGTTATAGGCTCTATTTTCTTCTTACTATTTATTTGCTACAAGCCCTATTTCTTCTTTGCGTAGTTGCTATGTTTTCTACAGGCTCTTCCAAGTTCTATTTTCTTCTTACTGTCTATTTGCTACAACACTATTTTTTTCCTACCTTAGACTACTTTATTTTCTGCAGGCTTTAATTTTTTCTTATCGTTTATTTGCTAGAGGCTTAATTTCTTCTTACAGTTTATTTTGCCAGAGGCTCTTTTTTTCTCTAACCAAAAGTTGCTCTATTTGGACAAGTAGATTGATAGACCTCCCAATCTTAGCCCATACATTCTGATGGTAGCCATCAATCACAATAAAATCCACCAATTAGAATGCAATAAATGAGGACAAGGATTAATTACCAAAGGTTGTCTGTGCACATAATTTTGAAAGAAGTAGCTTGATTTTCAAATTTGTAAACTCCATGGGTATTTTAATAATGCAAGGCAAAGCATAGTCTATTCATTGAAGCTTAATTTGTCGTATAATCTTTTTCGATGGATGAAAGGAAGAAGAGTGCGCGAATAGATAAAAATATCTATTTTGGTACTTACTCCTAAAATCTAAATCTATCTACTATAGGCTCTATTTTACTCCTTCCATAAGCTGCTTTATTTTGTACAAGCTCCTCCAGGTTCTATGTTGTTCTTACCTTCTATTTGCTATAGGCTCTGTTTTCTTTTTAGCATAGGCTGCTCTATTTTCTAGAGACTCATACAAGTTTTGTTTTCTTCTTATCGTCTATTTGCTAGATGCTTTATTTTCTTCCTACCATAGCCTCCACTGTTTGGACAAATGGATTGACAGTCCTCTGAATCTTAGGACATACATTATAATGGTAGCTAGTACTCACATGAGTTTCCAATAGTTGAAAAGCAATTAATGAGGACAAGGATTAATTACCAAAGGTTACCTGTGCACATAATTTTGAAATAAGTAGCTTGATTTTCACATATGTAAACTTTATGGATATTTTAACCATGTAATGCAAAACATAATCTATTCATTGAAAATTAATTTTCCATATAATCTTTTTTGATGGATGAAAGGAAGAGGAGTGCACGAATAGATAAAATGTTTATTTTAGTACTTCTAAAATCTATTTGCTCTAGACTCTGTTTTCTTCTTATCGTCTATTTGCTATAGGCTTTGTTTTCTTCTTTTTATATGCTACTCTATTTTCTACAAACTCCTACAAGTTCTGTTTTCTTCTTACTATTTATTTGCTATAGGCTTTGTTTTCTTCCTACCTTATGTTGCTCTATTTTCAACAAGTTTTGTTTCTTCTGATTGTCTATTTCCTAGAGGCTTTGTTTTCATCTTATCGTAGGCTACTCTATTTGGACAAGTGGCTTAACAATCCTCCCAATCTTAGCCCATACACTCTGATGGTAGCCAACAGTCACATGAGTTTCCAACAGTTGGAAAAGCAATAAATGTGGACAAGGATTAATTACCAAAGGTTGATTGTGCACATAATTTTGAAAGAAATAGCATGATTTTCAAATTCATAAACTCCATGGGTATTTCAACCATGTAATGCACAACATAATCTATTCATTGCAACTTAATTTGTCATATAATCTTTTTTTATGGATGAAAGGAAAAGGAGTGCGCAAATAGATGAAATGTATATTTTAGTACCTACTCCTAAAATCTATTTGCTATAGGCTCTATTTTCTTCTTTCTATAGGCTGTTCTATTTTTTACAGGCTCCTCTTAGTTATGTTTTCTTCTTACTGTCTATTTTCTATAGGCTCTATTTTCTATAAGCTCCTACAAGCTTTATTTTTTACAGGCTCCTAAAGGTTCTATTTTCTTCTTACCATAGGCTACTCTATTTTCTATAAGCTCTTACAGGTTTTGTTTTCTTCTTACCATAGGTTGCTTTATTTTCTATAAGCTCTTGCAAACTCTATTTACTACCGGCTCTATTTTCTCCTTGTCATCTATTTACTAGAGGCTCTATTTTCTTCTTACCATCAATTTGCTAGAGGCTCTGTTTCTTCTTACTGTAAGCTACTTTGTTTGGACAAGTGGATTGACAGTCCTCCCAATCGTAGCCCATACACTCTGATGGTAGCCATCAGTCACATGAGTTTCCAACAGTTGGAAAGCAACAAATGAGGATGAGGATTAATTACCAAAAGTTGTCTATCCACATAATTTTGAAAGAAATAGCTTGATTTTCACATATGTAAACTCCATGGGTATTTTAACTATGTAATGCAACATAGAATTTATTCCTTGAAACTTAATTTGCCATTTAATCTTTTTTTATTGATGAAAGGAAGAGGAGAGCACAAATAGATAAAATGTGTATTTTAGTACCTACTCCTAAAATCTATTTGCTTTAGACTCTGTTTTCTTCTTATTGTCTATTTCCTACAAGCTCTATTTTCTTCTTTCTGAATGCTACTTTGTTTTCTACAAGCATCTCCAGGTTTTATTTTCTTCTTATCGTATATTTGCTACAGGTTTTATATTCTTCCTACCATAGGCTGCTCTATTTTCTACAGGCTCCTACATACTCTATTTTCTTCTTACCATCAATTTGCTACAGGCTTTTTTTTTTTTACCATACACTACTCTATTTTCTTCTTACTGTTTATTTGCTAAAGACTATATTTTCTTCTTAACGTAAGTTGCTTTTTTGGACAAGTGGATTGACAGTCCTCCCAATCTTAGCCCATACACTTTGATGGTAGCCACACAGTCATATGAGTTTCCAACAATTGGAAAGTAACAAATGAGGATGAGGATTAATTACCAAAGGCTGCTTGTGCATATAATTTTGAAAGAAGTAGCTTGATTTTCAACCATGTAATGCATAACAGAATCTATTCTTTGAAATTTAATTTGCCATAAAATCTCTTTTGATGGATGAAAGGAAGAGGAGTGCATGAACAAATAAAATGTCTATTTTAGTACCTACTCCTAAAATCTATTTTCCAGAGGCTCTATTTCATTTCTTCCGTAAGTTGCTCTATTTTCTATAGGCTCTTCTAGGTTGTGTTTTTCTCATACCGTAAATTTGCTATTGGCTCTATTTTTTTCTCAACATAGGCTGCTCTATTTTCTAGAGGTTCTTATAGGCTTTGTTTTTTTCTTGTTGTCTATTTGCTAGAGGCTCTGTTTTCTTCTTACCATCTATTTGCTAAAGGCTCTATTTTCTTCTTACCATATGCTACTCTATTTTCTTCTTACTGTCTATTTGCTATAGACTATGTTTTCTTCTTACCATAGTCTACTCTGTTTGGATAAGAGGATTGACAATCCTCCCAATTGTAGCCCATATACTCTGATGGTAGCCAGTAGTCACATGAGTTTCCATCAGTTGGAAAGTAACAAATAAGGATGAGGATTAAATACCAAAGGTTTCCTATGCATATAATTTTGAAAGAAGTAGCTTCATTTTCAAATTTGTAAACTCCACAGATATTTCAACCATGTAATGCAAAACAAAATCTATCCATTGAAACTTAATTTGTCATATAATCTTTTTGATGGATGAAAGGAAGAGGAGTGTACGAATAGATAAAATGTCTATTTTAGTACCTACTCCTAAACCATATTTGCTTAAGACTTTATTTTCTTTTTTCGTAAGTTGCCCTATTTTTTATAGGTTCCTTCAGGTTTTGTTTTCTTCTTGCAGTGCTACAAGCTCTGTTTTCTTCCTACCTTAGGTTGCACTATTTTCTATAGGTTCTGACATGCTTTGTTTTCTTCATACTGTCTATTTGCTATAGGCTCAGTTTTCTTCTTACCATAGGCTGCTCGATTTTCCATAGGCTTTGTTTTCTTCTTATCGCCTATTTGCTAAAGGGACTATTTTCTTTTTACCATAGGCTACTCTATTTCGACAAGCGGATTGACAATCCTCCATTTTAGCCTATACCCTTTGAGGGTAGCCAACAGTCACATTAGTTTCTAACAGTTGGAAAGCAACAAATGAGGATGAGGATTAATTACCAAAAGTTGCTTGTGCACATGATTTTGAAAGAAGTAGCTTGATTTTCATATTCGTAAACTCCATGGTTGTTTCAACCATATAATGAAAAACATAATCTTTTCATTGAAACTTAATTTGCTGTATAATCTTTTTTAATGGATGAAAGGAAGAGGAGTGCACGAACAGATAAAATGTCTATTTTAGTACCTACTCCTAAAATCTATTTGCTATAGGCTCTATTTTCTTCTTTTTGTAGGTTGCTCTATTTTCTATACGCTACTTCAGGTTATATTTTTTCTTACCGTCTATTTGCTACATGCTATGTTTTCTTCCTATAATAGGTTGCTATGTTTTCTACAAGCTCTTATTGGCTCTGTTTTTTTTTTTCTAATCATTTATTTACTACAAGCTTTGTTTTATTCTTACCATAGTTTGCTTTATTTTCCACAAGATCCAACAAGCTCTATTTTCTTCTTGTTGTCTATTTGCTAGAGGCTCTATTTGGACAAGTGGATAGACAGTCCTACCAATCTCAACCCATACACTTTGATGGTAGCCAACAATCACATGAGTTTCCAATAGTTGGAAAACAACAAATGAGGACAAGGACTAATTACCAAAAGTTTCTTGTGCACATAATTTTGAAAGAACTAGCTTGATTTTCAAATTCGTAAACTCCACATGTTTTTCCACTATGTAATGCAAAACATAATCTATTTATTGAAGCTTAATTTGCCATATAATCTTTTTTGATTGATGAAAGGAAGACGAGTGTATGAATAGATAAAATGTCTATTTTAGTACCTATTCCTAAAATCTATTTGTTAAAGGTTTTGTTTTATTTTTTCTATAGGCTATTCTATTTTCTACAGGCTCCTCTAGGTTTTGTTTCTTTCTTACCGTCTATTTGCTACAGGCTCTATTTTCTTCCCAACCTAGGCTGCTCTGTTTTCTAAAGGCTCCTACAGGTTTTGTTTCTTCTTACTGTATAGTTGCTACAGGCTTTGTTTTCTTCTTATCATTTATTTGTTAAAGGCTTTATTTTCTTCTTACCTTCTATTTGCTATAGACTCTATTTTTTTCTTACCATAGGTTGCTCTATTTGGACAAGTGAATTAACTGTCTTCCTAATCTTGGCCCCTACACTCTGATGGTAATAAAAAATCACATGAGTTTCCAACACTTGGAAAGTAACAAATAAGGACAAGAATTCAAAACCAAAGGTTGCCTATGCATATCATTTTGAAAGAACTAGCTTGATTTTCACTTTCGTAAAATGCAAAATAGAATCTTTTCATTGAAACTTAATTCTTTGTATAATATTTTTTGATGGATGAAAGGAAAAGGATTGCATAAACAGATAAAATGCCTATTTTAGTAGCTACTCCAAAAATCTATTTGTTACAGGCTTTGTTTTCTTTTTACTGTTTATTTGCTATAGCCTCTATTTTCTTCTTTCCATAGGTTGTTTTGTTTTCTATAGGCTCCTCTAAGTTCTACTTTCTTCTTACCGTCTATTTACTATAAGCTCTATTTTCTTCCTACTTTAGGCTATTTTATTTTTTACAGGTTCCTACAGCCTATGTTTTCTTCTCACCATCTATTTGCTACAGGCTTTGATTTCTACCTACCATAAGCTACTTTATTTTCTTCTTTTCGTAGACTACTTTGTTCTCTACAAACTCCTCCAAGTTTTGTTTTTTTCTTACCATTTATTTACTACAGGCTTTATTTTCTTCTTACTTTAGGTTGCTCTATTTTCTAAAGGCTCCTACAGACATTGTTTCATCTTACCATCTATTTGTTGTAGGCTCTATTTTTTTTTCTTACTATTTATTTGCTAGAGACTCTATTTTCTTCTTACCTTCAATTGCTAGAGGCTTTATTTTCTTCTTACTATAGGCTGCTTTATTTGGACAAGTGAATTGACAATCCTCCCAAACTTAGGCCAAACACTCTAATGGTAACAAACAGTCACATGAGTTTTCAACAATTGGAAAGCAACCAATGAGGATAAGGATTCAAAACCAAAGGCTGCATGTGCACATAATTTTGAAAGAACCAGCCTAATTTTCACTTTCGTAAACTCCATGGGTATTTCAACCATGTAATGCAAAACAAAATCTATTTGTTGAAACTTAATTTTCTATATAATCTTTTTTGATGGATGAAAGGAAAAGGATTGTATAAACAAATAAAATGCTTATTTTAGTACCTACTCCAAGAATCTATTTGCTAGATGCTCTGTTTTCTTATTTTTGTCTATTTGTTATATCCTCTATTTTCTTCTTTCTGTAGGCTACTCTATTTTCTACAAGCTCCTCCAAGTTCTGTTTTCTTCTTACTGTCTATTTACTATATGCTTTATTTTCTTGTTACCTTAGGTTACACTATTTTTTACAGGCTCTATTTTTTTCTTACTATCTATTTGCCATAGGTTCAGTTTTGTTCTTCCCATAAGTTATTATGTTTTTTACAAGTTTTATTTTCTTGCTACTGTTAGCTACATTGTTTGGACAAATGGATTGACAATCCTCCCAATCTTAGCCCATACACTATAACAGTAGCCAGCAATCATATGAGTTTCCAACAGTTGGAAAGCAACAAATGTAGACAAGGGTTAATTATCAAAGGTTGCATGTGCACATAATCTTGAAAGAAGTAGCTTGATTTACACATTCGTAAACTTTATGGGTGTTTCAATCATGTAATGCAAAACATAATCTATTCATTGAAACTTAATTTGTCGTATAATTGTTTTTTATGGATAAAAGGAAGAGGAGTGCACGAACAGATAAAATGTCTATGTTAGTACCTACTCCTAAAATTTATTTATTACAAGCTCTGTTTTCTTCTTACCGTCTATTTGCTACATGCTCCGTTTTCTTCCTACCTTAGGTTGCTCTATTTTCTAAAGGTTCGTATAGGCTATGTTTCTTCTTACTGTCTATTTGATATAGGCTCTGTTTTCTTCATACCGTTTATTTGCTAGAGCCTGGGTTTTCTTATTACCTTTTATTTGCTAGGGGTTCTGTTTTCTTTTTACCCTAGGTTGCTTTGTTTGGACAAATGAATTGATACTCCTTCCAAACCTAGGCCATACACTATGATGGTAACAAATAGTCACATCAATTTCCAACAATTAGAAAGTAACAAATGAGGACAAGGATTCAAAAACAAAGGTTGTTTGTGCACATAATTTTGAAAGAACTAACTTGATTTTCACTTTCATAAACTCCATGGGTATTTCGGCCATGTAATGTAAAACAAAATATATTCATTGAAACTTAATTTTCTGTGTAATCGTTTTTTAGGGATGAAAGGAAGAGGATTGCATAAATAGATAAAATGTCTATTTTAGTACCTACTCCAAAAATCTATTTGTTAGAGGCTCTATTTTTTTTTTATCATCTATTTGTTATAACCACTATTTTCTTCTTTCAATAGACTACTATGTTTTCTATAAGCTCCTCCAAGTTTTGTTTTCTTCTTACCGTCTATTTATTATAGGCACCATTTTCTTCTTACCTTAGGTTGCACTATTTTCTATAGGCTCTATTTTCTTCTTACCGTCTATTTGCTACAGGTTTTATTTTCTTCTTACTGTAGGCTACTTTGTTTTTTACTGGTTCTGTTTTCTTTTTGCTACCTATTTTCTAGAGTCTTTATTTCCTTCTTACCGTAGGCTATAATGTTTGGACAAGTGGATTGACAATCCTCTCAATCTTAGCCCATACACTATGATGGTAGCCAACAGTCACATGAGTTTCCAACAGTTGAAAAGCAACAAATGTGGACAACGGTTAATTATCAAAGGTTTCCTGTGTACATAATTTTGAAATAAGTAACTTGATTTACACATTTATAAATTAGATGGGTGTTTCAACCATGTAATGCAAAACATAATCTATTCATTGAAACTTAATTTTTCGTATAATCTTTTTAGATGGATGAAGGGAAGAGGAGTGCACAAACAGATAAAATGTCTATTTTAGTACCTACTCCTAAAATCTATTTGCTACAGGCTCTCTTTTCTTTTTCCCATTTATTTGCTACATACTCTGTTTTCTTTCTACCTTAGGCTGCTCTGTTTTATAAAGGCTCATATAGGCTCTGTTTCTTCTTACTGTCTATTTGATACAGGCTCTGTTTTCTTTGTACCATTTATTTGTTAGAGCCTCGGTTTTCTTATTACATTCTATTTGCTAGGGGCTTTATTTTTCTCATACCATAGGTTGCTCTATTTGGACAAGTGAATTGACAATCCTCCCAAACTTAGGCCATACACTTTGATGGTATCAAACAGACACATAAGTTTCCAACAATTGGAAAGCAACAAATGAGGACGAGGATTCAAAACCAAAGGTTGCCCGTGCACATAATTTTGAAAGATCCAGCTTGATTTTCACATTCGTAAACTCCATGGGTATTTCGGCCATGCCATGCAAAGCAAAATCTATTCATTAAAACTTAATTTTCTGTGTAATCTTTTTTTATGGATGAAAGGAAAAGGATTGCATAAGGAGATAAAATGCTTATTTTAGTACCTACTCCAAATATCTATTTGCTAGAGGTTCTATTTTCTTTTTGCCATTTATTTGTTATAGCCTCTATTTTCTTCTTTCAATAGGCTACTTTATTTTCTACATACTCCTTCAACTTATATTTTCTTCTTACCATCTATTTATTACAGGCTTTATTTTCTTCTTACCTTAGGCTACACTATTTTCTACAAGCACTGTTTTCTTCTTACCATCTATTTGCTACAGACTCTATTTTCTTTTTACCATTTATTTGCTACAAGCTTTATTTTTGTATTACCATAGGTTGCTCTATTTTCTACTAGTTCTGTTTTCTTCTTACTACCTATTTGCTCGAGTCTCTATTTCCTTCTTACCACAGGCTACAATGTTTGGATAAGTGGATTGACAATCCTCTCAATCTTAGCCCATACACTATGATGGTAGCCAGCAGTCACATGAGTTTCCAACAATTAGAAAGTAACAAATGTGGACAAGGGTTAATTATCAAAGGCTACTTGTGCATATAATTTTGAAAGAAGTAGCTTGATTTACACATTCGTAAACTCCATGGGTGTTTCAACCATGTAATGCGAAACATAATCTATTCATTGAAACTTAATTTGTTGGCTAATCTTTTTTTATGGATGTAAGGAAGAGGAGTGCACAAACAGATAAAATGTCTATTTTAGTATCTACTCCTAAAATCTATTTGTTACAGGCTCTATTTTCTTCTTACCATCTATTTGTTACAATCTCTGTTTTTCTCTTACCATTTATTTACTACAACCTATGTTTTCTTCTTTCATTAGGCAACTCTATTCTCTACAGGCTCCTCCAAGTTATATTTTTTTCTTACTAACTATTTTCTACAGCCTCTATTTTCTTCCTAGCTTAGCCTACTCTATTTTCTACTGGCTCTTACAAGTTTTATTTTCTTTTTACCATCTATTTCCTATAGGCTCTATTTTCTTCTTACCATAAGTTACTATGTTTTCTACATACTCTATTTTCTTCTTACCATTTATTTGCTAGATGCTCTATTCTCTTTTATCATCTATTTGCTAAAAGCTATGTTTTCTTCTTACCTGAGGCTACTTTGTTTGGACAAGTGGATTCATAGTCCTCCTAATCCTAGCCCATATACTTTGACGGTAGCCAACAATCACATGATTTTCTAATAATTAGAAACCAATAAATGAGGACAAGCATTAAATACCAAATGTTGCCTATGCTCATAATTTTGAAAGAAGTTGCTTTATTTTCAAATTTGTAAACTCCACAGGTTTTTCAACCATGTAATGCAAAACAAAATCTATTCATTAAAATTTAATTTGTCGTACAATCTTTTTTGATCGATGAAAGGAAGAGAAGTGCACAAACAAATAAAATGTCTATTTTATTACCTACTCCTAAAATCTATTTGTTGCAGGCTCTGTTTTCTACTTACCATCTATTGCTATAGGCTCTATTTTCTTCTTTCCGTATGCGACTTTATTTTCTTCTAACCATCTACTTGATAGAGCCTTGGTTTTCATCTTATTGTAGGCTGCACAAGTGGATTGACAGCCCTCCCAATCTTAGCCCATACACTTTGATGGTAGCCAACAATTACATGAGTTTTTAATTCTTGGAAAGCAATAAATGAGGATGAGTATTAATTACCAAAGGTTGATTGTGCACATAATTTTGAAAGAAGTAGCTTGATTTTCAAATTCATAAATTCCACGAGTATTTCAACCAGTAATGCACAATAGAATCTATTCATTACAGCTTAATTTGTCATATAATCTTTTTTTATTGATGAAAGGAAGAGGAGTGCATGAATAGATAAAATATTTATTTTAGAACCTACTCCTAAATCTATTTGTTGTAAGTTCTATTTTCTTCTTACTGTCCATTTGCTACATGCTCTGTTTTCTTCCTTCCGTATGCTACTTTGTTTTCTACAAGCTCCTCAAGGTTCTATTTTCTTCTTACCTTTTATTTGCTATAGGCTCTATTTTCTTCCTACTTAAGGCTACTCTATTTTTTACAGGCTCCTGCAAACTTTGTTTTCTGCTTACTGCCAATTTACTACAGCTCTTTTTTCTTCTTACCATATGCTACTCTGTTTTCTTCATACTGTCTATTTGCTAGAGACTCTGTTTTCTTCTTACCATAGACTACTCTATTTGGATTAGGGGATTGACAATCTTCCCAATCTTAGCCCATATACTCTAATGGTAGCCAACAGTCACATAAGTTTCCAACAGTTAGAAAGCAACAAATGAGGATGAGGATTAATTACCAAAGGTTGCTTATGCATATAATTTTGAAAGAAGTATCTTCATGTTCAAATTGATAAACTTCAAGGGTATTTCAACCATGTAATGCAAAACAGAATCTATTCATTGAAGCTTAATTTGTTGTATAATCTTTTTTAAAGATGAAAGGAAGAGGAGCACACGAATAGATAAAATGTCTATTTTAGTACCTACTCCTAAAACCTATTTGCTACAGGCTCTATTTTCTTTTTTCTGTATGCTGTCTTATTTTCTACAAGCTCCTCCAAGTTTTGTTTTCTTCTTACCGTTTATTTTCTATAGGTTTTATTTTCTTCTTACCTTAGGATGCACTTTTTTCTTCATGCTTTGACAGGCTCTGTTTTCTTCATACCATTTATTTGTTACAGGCTTAGTTTTTTTCTTACCAAAGGATACTCTATTTTCTATAGGCTTTATTTTCTTTTTATCATCTATTTGCTAGAGGCTCTATTTTCTTCTTAATATAGACTGCTCTCTTTGGAAAAGTGGATTGACATTCCTCCCAATATTAGCCCATACTCTCTGAGGGTGGCCAGTAGTCACATGAGTTTCCAACAGTTGGAAAGTAACAATAAGGACGAGGATTAATAACCAAAGGTTGCCTGTGCACATAATTTTGAAAGAAATAGCTTGATTTCACATTTGTAAACTCCATGGGTGTTTCAACCATGTAATGAAAAACAGAATCCATTCATTGAAGCTTAATTTGTCGTATAATCCTTTTTGATGGATGAAAGGAAGAGAAGTATACGAATAGATAAAATGTCTATTTTAGTAACTACTCCTAAAATCTATTTGCTACATGCTTTATTTTCTTCTTTTCGTAGGCTACTCTATTTTTCATAAGCTCCTCTACGTTCTATTTTTTTTCTTACTGTCTATTTACTACAGGCTATGTTTTCTTCCTACATTAGATTGCTATATTTTTTAAATGCTACTACAGGTTCTGTTTTTCTTTTTTTTTCTTACCATATATTTGATATAAGCTCTGATTTATTCTTACCCTAGGTTGCTTTATTTTCTACAAGATCAAACAAGCTCTATTTTCTTCTTGCCTTCTTTTTGCTAGAGGCACATTTTTCTTGTTATTGTCTATTTGTTAGAGGCTTTATTTTCTTCTTACCATAGGTTGCTCTATTTGGACAAGTGGATAAACAGTCCTGTCAATCTTAGCCCATATCCTTTTATGGTAGTCAATAGTCACATGAGTTTCCAATTGTTGGAAAGTAACAAATAAGGACAAAGATTAATTACCAAAGGTTGCTTAAGCATATAATTTTGAAAGGAGTAGCTTGATTTTCAAACTTGTAAACTCTACGGGTATTTCCACCATGTAATGCAAAACATAATCTATTCATTGAAACTTAATTT
Organism: Bruguiera sexangula; assembly: GCA_020141445.1. Lineage (NCBI taxonomy): Eukaryota > Viridiplantae > Streptophyta > Magnoliopsida > Malpighiales > Rhizophoraceae > Bruguiera > Bruguiera sexangula. The sequence continues at coordinate 229,630 of JAHLGP010016577.1, forward strand.
GTCATATAATCTTTTTTTTTTTTATGGATGAAAGGAAGATGAGTGCATGAACAAATACAATGTCTATTTTAGTACCTACTCCTAAAATCTATTTGCTAAAGGCTTTGTTTTATTCTTTTTGTAGGCTACTCCTATTTTTTACAAGCTTCTCTAGGTTTTTTTTTTTTTTCTTACTGTCTATTTGCTATAGACTCTGTTTTCTTCCTACTTTGGCTGCTCTGTTTTCTAAAGGCTTCTATAGGCTTTGTTTCTTCTTACCATCTATTTGCTACAGACTTTAATTTTTTTCTTACTGTTTATTTGCTAGAGGTTTTATTTTCTTCTTACCTTCTATTTGCTAGAGGCTCTGGTTTTTTCTTACCATAGGTTACTCTATTTGGACAAGTGGATTAACAGTCCTTTCAAACTTAGACCATACACCCTGATGGTAGCCAACAGTTACATGAGTTTCCAACAGTTGGAAAGCAACAAATGAGGACGAGGATTCAAAACCAAAGGTTGTTTGTGTACATAATTTTGAAAGAATCAGCTTGATTTTCACTTTCGTAAACTCTATTAGTATTTCAGCTATGTAATGCAAAATAGAATCTATTCATTGAATCTTAATTTTTGGTATAATCTTTTTTGATGGATGAAAGGAAGAGGATTGCATGAACAGATAAAATGTCTATTTTAGTACCTACTCCAAAAATCTATTTGTTACAAGCTCTATTTTCTTCTTACCGTCTATTTGCTATAACCTCTGTTTTCTTCTTTCCATAAGCTACTCTATTTTCTATAGGTTCCTTTAAGTTCTATTTCTTCTTATCATCTATTAACTAAAGGCTCTATTTTCTCCCTACCTTAGGCTACTTTATTTTCTATAGCTCTTACAGGCTATATTTTCTTCTTATCTTCTATTTGCTATAGGCTTTGTTTTCTTCTCACCATAGGCTACTCAGTTTTCTATAGACTCTATTTTCTTTTTATTGTTTATTTGCTAAAAGCTCTATTTTCTTCTTATCGTCTATTTGTTAGAGGCACTATTTTCTTCTTACCAAAAGCTGCTCTATTTGAACAAGTGGATTAACAACCCTCCCAATCGTAGCCCATACACTCTAATGGTTGCCAGCAGTCACGTAAGTTGCTAGCAATTACATAGGTTTCTAACAATTGGAAAGCAACAAATAAGGACGAAGATTAATTACCAAAGGTTACTTGTGCACATAATTTTAATAAAACTGCCTTCATTTTCGAATTCGTAAACTTCATGGGTATTTCAACCATATAATGCAAAATAGAATTTATTCATTAAAGCTTAATTTGTCGTATAATCCTTTTGATGGATGAAAGGAAGAGGAGAGCATGAATAAATAAAATGTTTGTTTTAGTACCTACTCCTAAAATCTATTTGCTAAAGGCTCTATTTTATTCTTTCTGAAGGTTGCTTTGTTTTCTACAGGCTCCTCTAGGTTCTATTTTTTTCTTACCGTGTATTTGTTATAGGCTCTATTTTCTTCCTACCATAGGTTGCTTATTTTCTAAAGGCTCTTATAAGCTCTATTTCTTCTTACCGTTTATTTGCTACAGGCTTTGTTTTCTTCTTACTGTTTATTTGCTAGAGGCTCTATTTTCTTCTTACCTTCTATTTGTTAGAGGCTCTATTTTCTTCTTACCATAGGTTGCTCTGTTTGGACAAGTGGATTGACAGTCCTCCCAAACTTAGACCATACACTCTAATGGTAACAAACAGTCACATGAGTTTCCAATTGTTAGAAAGCAACAAATAAGGAAAAGGATTCAAAACCAAAGGTTGCCTATGCACATAAATTTGAAAGAACCAGCTTGATTTTCACTTTCGTAAACTCCATGGGTATTTCAGTCATATAATGCAAAACAAAATCTATTCATTGAAACTTAATTTTTTGTATAATCTTTTTGATGGATGAAAGGAAGAGGATTACATGAATAGATAAAATGCCTATTTTAGTACCTACTCCAAAAATCTATTTACTACAGGCTCTGTATTCTTCTTACCATCTAGTTGCTATATCCTTTATTTTCTTCTTTCCGTAGCCTACTTTATTTTCTATAGGCCCCTTTAAGTTCTATTTTCTTCTTATCGTCTATTTACTAAAGGCTCTATTTTCTCCCTCCCTTAGGCTACTCTATTTTCTACAAGCTCTTACAGGCTATGTTTTCTTCTTACTGTTTATTTGCTACAATATTCGTTTTCTTCTTACCGTCTATTTGTTATAGGTTTTGTTTTCTTCTTACCATAGGCTGCTCTATTTTCTATAAGCTATGTTTTCTTCTTACCATTTATTTGCTAGAAGTTTTGTTTTCTTATTATTGTCTATTTGCTAGAGATACTGTTTTCTTCTTGTCAGAGGCTACTTTGTTTGGACAAGTGGATTGACAGTCCTCTTAATCAAAGCCCATACACTCTGATGGTTGCCAACAGTCACATAGGTTTCCAATAGTTGGAAAGGAACAAATGAGGACTAGGATTAATTACCAAAGTTTGCCTATGGACACAATTTTGATAGAAGTAGCTTCATTTTCAAATTCATAAACTCCACGGGTACTTCAACCATGTAATGCAAAATAAAATCTATTCATTAAAGCTTAATTTGCCATATAATCCTTTTGATGGATGAAAGGAAGAGGAGTGTATGAACAGATAAAATATCTATTTTAGTTCTTACTCCTAAAATTTATTTGCTACAGGCTCTATTTTCTTATTTTCGTAGGCTACTTTGTTTTCTACATGCTCCTTTAAGTTTTGTTTTCTTCTTATTGTCAACTTGCTACAAGCTCTGTTTTCTTCCTACCTTAAACTGGATTGTTTTCTATTGGCTCATACAAGCTCTGTTTTCTTCTTATTGTTTATTTGCTATAGGCTTTGTTTTCTTCTTACCATATGTTGCTCTTTTTTCTACAGGTTTTATTTTCTTGTTACTATCTATTTGCTAGAGTCTTTATTTTCTTCCTACTGTAGACTACACTGTTTGGACAAGTGGATTGGCAATCCTCCCAATCTTAGCCCATACACCATGATGGTAGCCAGTAGTCACATGAGTTTTCAACAGTTGGAAAGCAACAAATATGGAGGAGGATTAATTACCAAAGGTTGTTTGTGCAAATAATTTTGAAAAAAGTAGCTTGATTTTCACATTTGTAAACTCCATAGGTGTTTCAACCATGTAATGCAAAACATAATTTATTCATTGAAGCTTAATTTGTCATATAATCTTTTTCTATGGAAGAAAGGAATAGGAGTGCACAAATAGATAAAATGTCTATTTTAGTACCTCTATAGGCAACTCTATTTTCTATAGGCTCCTCCAAGATATGTTTTTTCAGGCTCCTCCAAGATATGTTTTCTTCTTAGTGTCTATTTGCTATAGGCTCTATTTTCTTCCTATCTGAGACTACTCTATTTTCTACTGGCTCCTACAAGCTATATTTTCTTCTTACCTTTTATTTGCTACAGGCTCTGTTTTCTTCTTACCATAAGTTACTATGGTTTCTACAGGCTATATTTTCTTCTTACCATAGGCCACTATGTTTTCTATAGACTATATTTTCTTTTTAGCATAAGCTGCTATGTTTTCTACAAGCTACTGCAGGCTTTATTTTCTTCTTACCATTTATTTGCTAGAGGCTTTGTTTTCTTTTGGTGTTTATTTGCTAAAGGCTCTCTTTTCCTCTTACTAGAGGCTGCTCTATTTGGACAAGTGGATTGACAGTACTCCTAATCCAAGCCCATACACTCTGATGGTACCCAACAGTCACATGAGTTTCTGATAGTTGAAAGGAAACAAACGAGGACAAGTATTAATTACCAAAGGTTGCTTGTGCACAAAATTTTGAAAGAAGTTGCTTTATTTTCAAATTTGTAAACTCCATGGGTATTTCAACCATGTAATGCAAAACATAATCTATTCATTAAAGTTTAATTTGTCGTACAATTTTTTTTTATTAATGAAAGGAAGAGGAGTGTACAAACAGATAAAATATCTATTTCAATACCTACTCTTAAAATCTATTTGCTACAAGCTATGTTTTCTTCCTTCCATATGCTACTCTGTTTTCTACAAGCTCCTTCAGGTTTTGTTTTCTCTTCACTGTCTATTTGCTATAGGTTTTATTTTCTTCTTACCATCTATTTGCCACAGACTCTGTTTTCTTCTTACTGTTTATTTGCTAGAGGCTTTGTTTTCTAATTACCATCTATTTACTAAAGGCTTTGTTTTCTTCTTACTATAGGCTACTCTTTTTTCTAAAGGCTCCTATAGACTCTATTTGTTAGAGGTTTTATTTTCTTCTTACCGTCTATTTGCTAAAGGCTCTATTTTCTTCTTACTATACACTGCTTTGTTTCAACAAGTGGATTAATGGTATCCAGCAGTCACATGAGTTTCCAATAGTTGGAAAGCAACAAATAAGGCTGATGATTAATTACCAAAAGTTGTCTGTGCATATTACATTGAAAGAAGTAGGTTGATTTTCAAATTTGCATACTCCATGGGTATTTCAGTCATGTAATGCAAAATAAAGTCTATTTATTGAAGTTTAATTTGTCATATAATCTTTTTTTTATGGATGAAAGGAAAAGGAGTGTAAGAGCAGATAAAATGTCTATTTTAGTACTTACTCCTAAAATCTATTTGCAGCAAGCTCCATTTTCTTCTTACTGTCTATTTGCTACAGGCTCTATTTTCTTCTTTCCATATGCTACCCTGTTTTCTATAAGCTCCTCTAGGTTTTGTTTTCTTCTTACCATATATTTGCTACAGGCTCTTTTTCCTTCTTTCCATATGCTGCCCCGTTTTCTATAAGCTCCTTCAGGTTTTGTTTCCTTCTTACCGTTTATTTGCTACAGGCTCTTTTTCCTTCTTTCCATGTGCTGCCCTATTTTCTACAGGCCCCCTTCAAGTTATGTTTTCTTCTTACCGTCTATTTGCTATAGGCACTTTTTTCTTCTTACCATAGGATGTTATGTTTTCTTCTTACTGTCTATTTGCTAGAGGCTTTGTTTTCATCTTACTATAGGCTGCTCTATTTGGACAAATGGATTGATAGTCTTCCTAATCGTAGCCCCTCCACTCTAATGGTAGCCATTAATCACATGATTTTCCAATAATTGGAAAGTAACAAATGGGGATGACGATTAATTACCAAAGGTTACTTGCACACATAATTTTGAAAGAAGTAGCTTAGTTTTCAAATTCATAAACTTTACGAGTATTTCAACCATGTAATGCACAACAGAATCTATTCATTGAAACTTAATTTGTAGTATTATTTCCTTTGATAGACGAAAGGAAGAAGAGTGTTCGAATAGATAAAATGTCTATTTTAGTACCTACTCCTAAAATTTATTTGCTACAGGCTCTATTTTCTTCTTTCCATAGATTGCTCTATTTTCTATAGGCTCCTCAAAGTTCTTCTTTCTTCCTACCATCTATTTGCTATAGGCTTTATTTTCTTCGTACCATAGGTTGCTCTGTTTTCTATAGACTCCTACAAGCTTTGTTTTCTTCTTACCGTCTATTTGCTAAAGGCTCTGTTTTCTTCTTACTATAGGCTACTTTTTTTTCTAAAGGCTCCTATAGGCTTTATTTTCCTACCATTTATTTGTTAGAGGTTTTGTTTTCTTCTTACCGTCTATTTGCTAAAGGCTTTATTTTCTTCTTACTATACACTGCTTTGTTTCAACAAGTGGATTAATGGTAGCCGGCAGTCATATGAGTTTCCAATAGTTGGAAAGCAACAAATAAGGATGAGGATTAATTACCAAAGGTTGTCTGTGCATATTACATTAAAAGAAGTAGGTTGATTTTCAAATTTGTATACTCCATGGGTATTTCAGCCATGCAATGCAAAATAGAGTCTATTCATTGAAGCTTAATTTGTTGTATAATCTTTTTTTACGGATGAAAGGAAAAGGAGTCAAGAACGGATAAAATGTCTATTTTAGTACTTACTCCTAAAATCTATTTGCAGCAAGCTCCATTTTCTTCTTATCATCTATTTACTACAGGTTCTATTTTCTTCTTTCCATATGCTGCCCTGTTTTCTATAAGCTCCTTCAAGTTTTGTTTTCTTCTTACTGTCTATTTGCTACGGGCTCTCTTTCCTTCTTTCCATATGTTGCCCTATTTTTTACAGGTCCCTTCAGGTTTTGTTTTCTTCTTACCGTCTATTTACTAGAGGCTTTGTTTTCATCTTATTGTAGGCTGCTTTATTTGGACAAGTGGATTGATAGTCTTTTGAATCATAGCCCCTCCACTCTTATGGTAGCCCACACTCACATGAGTTTCCAACAATTGGAAAGTAACAAATAAGGATGATGATTAATTACCAAAGGTTGCTTGCACACATAATTTTGAAAAAAGTAGCTTAATTTTCAAATTCATAAACTCTACAGGTATTTAAACCATGTAATGCACCATAGAATTTATTCATTAAAACTTAATTTGCCAGATAATTTCCTTTGATGGATGAAAGGAAGAAGAGTGCGTGAATAGATAAAATGTCTATTTTAGTACCTACTTCTAAGATTTATTTGCTACAGGCCCTATTTTCTTCTTTCAGTAAACTACTCTATTTTCTACAGGCTCCTCAAAGTTCTTCTTTCTTCTTACCATCTATTTGTCATAGGCTCTATTTTCTTCTTACCATAGGCTACTTTGTTTTCTATAGGCTCCTACAAGCTATGTTTTCTTCTTAGTATTGATTTGCTAGAGGCTCTATTTTTTTCTTACCATACGCTACTCTATTTGTACAAGTGGATTGACAATCCTCCTAATCTTAGCCCATACACTCTGATGGTAGCCAATAGCCACATGAGTTTCTAACAATTGGAAAGCAACAAATGAGGACGAGGATTAATTACCAAAGGTTACTTGTGCACATAATTTTGAAAGAAGTAGCTTGATTTTCATATATGTAAACTTCATGGGTATTTCAACCACATAATGCAAAGCAAAATCTATTCCTTGAAACATAATTTGTCGTATAATCTATTTTTATGGATGAAAGGAATAGGAGTCCATGAATAGATTAAATGTCTATTTTACTACCTATTCCTAAAATCTATTTGCTCTAGATTTTATTTTCTTCTTACCTTCTATTTCCTACAGGCTATGCTGCTTCGTTTTCTACAAGCTCCTCCAAGTTCTGTTTTCTTCTAACTGTCTATTTGCTATAGGCTCTATTTTTTCCTACCTTAGTCTGCTCTATTTTTTACAAGCTCTGTTTCTTCATCTATTTGCTAGAGGCTTTGTTTTAATCTTACCGTAGGCTGCTCTATTTGGACAAGTGGATTGACAATCCTCCCAATCTTAGTCCATACACTCTGATGGTAGCCAACAATCACATGAGTTTCCAACAGTTAGAAAAATAATAAATGGGGACAAGGATTAATTACTAAAGGTTGCCTTTACACATAATTTTGAAAGAAATAGCATGATTTTCAAATTCATAAACTCCATAGGTATTTTGACCATGTAATGCACAACAAAATCTATTCATTGATGTTTAATTTGTCATATAATCTCTTTTGATGGATGAAAGGAAAAAGAGCGCACAAATAGATAAAATGTCTATTTTAGTACCTACTCCTAAAATTTATTTGTTGTAAGCTTTGTTTTCTTCTTACCATCTATTTGCTACAGACTCTCCTTTTTTCATACCATCGGCTACACTATTTTCTTCTTACTGTTTATTTGCTAGACACTTTATTTTCTTCTTACTGTTTATTTACCATAGGTTGCTATATTTGGAGAAGTGGATTAATAGTCGTCTCAATCTTAGCCTATAGACTATAATGATAGCCAACAGTCACATGAGCTTCCAATAGTTGCAAAGCAACAAATGAGGACAAAGATTAATTACCAAAGGTTGTCTATGCACATAATTTTGAAAGAAGTAGCTTGATTTTCAAATTCCTAAACTCCACAAGTATTTCAACCATGTAATGCAAAACAAAATCTATTCATTGAAGCTTAATTTGCCATATAATCTTTTTTGATGGATGAAAGGAAGAGCAGTGTACGAATAGATAAAATGTCTATTTTAGTACATACTCCTAAAATCTATTTGCTATAGGCATTATTTTCTTCTTAACATTTATTTGCTACAACATTTGTTTTCTTCTTTTTGTAGGCTACTTTATTTTCTATAGGCTCCTCCAAGTTCTATTTTCTTCTTATTGTTTATTGGTTAGAGGCTTTGTTTTCTTCTTACCATAGGCTATTATGTTTGGACAAGTGGATTGATAGTCCTCCCAATCTTAGGCCATAAACTCTGATGATAGCTAACAGTCACATGAGTTTCCAACAATTAGAAAGCAACAATTGAGGATGAGGACTAATTACCAAATGTTGTTTGTGCACATAATTTTGAAAGAAGTAGCTTGATTTTCAAGTTCTTAAACTCCATGAATATTTCAACCATGTAATGCAAAACAAAATCTATTCATTACCGAAAGTCGCCTATGCACATAATTTTGAAAGAAGTTGCTTGATTTTCAAATTCGTAAAATCCACTGGTATTTCAACCATTGAATGCACAACGGAATTTGTTCATTGAAGCTTAATTTTTCATATAATCTCTTTTGATGGATGAAAGGAAAAGGAGTGTACGAATAAATAAAATGTCTATTTTAGTACATACTCCTAAAATCTATTTGCTAGAGGCTTTATTTGCTTCTTTTTGTTGGCTGCTCTATTTTATACAAGCTCCTCTAAGTTTTTTTTTCTTCTTACCGTCTATTTGCTATAGGCTTTGATTTCTTCTTACCATAGGCTACTCTGTTTTCTACAGTTTATCTTTTCTTCTTGCTATCTATTTGCTAAAAGCTATATTTTCTTTTTATCGTTTATTTGCTAGAGACTTTATTTTATTCTTACCATAGGCTACTATGTTTGGACAAATGGATTGACAGTCCTCCCAATCTTAGGCTATACACTCTGATGGTAGCCAATAGCCACATAAGTTTCCAGCAATTGGAAAGCAACAAATGATGACAAGGATTAATTACCAAAGGTTATCAGTGCACATAATTTTGAAAAAAGTAGCTTGATTTTCACATATGTAAACTCTATGGAAGCCAGCAGCCACATGAGCTTCCAACAGTTGGAAACGCGATAAATGAGGATGAGGATTAATTACCAAAGGTTGCCTATGCACATAATTTTGAAAGAAGTAATATGATTTGCATATTGATAAACTTCATAGGTATTTCAACCATGTAATGCACAACAAAATCTATTCATGACAGCTTAATTTGCTATATAATCTTTTTTTATTGATGAAAGGAATAGGAGTGCACAAACAGATAAAACGTCTATTTTAGTACCAACTCCAAAAATCTGTTTGATGCAAGTTTTGTTTTCTTCTTACCGTCTATTTGCCATAGGCTCTATTTTCTTCATTCCGTATGTTGCGCTATTTTCTACAGGCATCTCCAAGTTTTGTTTTCTTCTTCCTGTCTATTTGCTACAAGCTCTGTTTTCGTCCTACCTTAGGCTGCTCTATTTTCAATAGGCTCCTACTGGCTTTATTTTCTTCTTACCGTCTATTTGCTACAGGCTCTATTTTCGTCCTACCTTAGGCTGCTCTATTTTCAATAGGCTCCTACTAGCTCTATTTTCTTCTTACCGTCTATTTGCTATAGGCTCTTTTTTCTTCTTACCATATGCTGCTTTGTTTTCTTCTTATCGTCTATTTGTTAAAGGTTGTGTTTTCTTCTTACCGTAGGTTGTTCTATTTGGACAAGTGAATTGAAAATGCTCCCAATCTTAGCCCATACACTCTAATGGTAGCCAACAGTCACATGAGTTTCCAACAGTTGGAAAGCAACAAATGAGGACAAGGATTAATTACCAAATGTTGCCTATGCATATAATTTTGAAAGAAGTAGCTTGATTTTCAAATTCGTAAACTCCACAAGTATTTCAATCATATAATGCATAACAGAATCTATTCATTGATGTCTAATTTGTCCTATAATCTCTTTTGATTGATGAAAGGAAGAGGAGTGCATGAACAGATAAAATGTCTAATTTAGTATGTACTCCTAAAATCTATTTGCTACAGGTTCTATTTTATTCCTTCCATAAGCTACTTTGTTTTTTGCAAGCTCCTTCAGGTTCTGTTTTTTTCTTGCCATCTATTTGCTATAAGCTCTGGTTTCTTCTTAGTATAGGCTGCTCTATTTTCTAGAGGCTCTTATTGACTCTATTTTCTTCTTGCCGTCTATTTCCTAAAGGCTCTATTTTTTTCTTACCGTCTCTTTGCTAGAGGCTTTATTTTCTTCCTACTGTAAGCTGCTCTATTTGGACAAATGGATTGACAATCCTCCCAATCTTAGGCCATATACTCTAATAGTAGCCAGTAGCCACATAAGTTTCTACTAATTGGAAAGTAACAAGTGAAGATGAGGATTAATTACCAAAGGTTACTTGTGCTTATAAGTTTGAAAGAAGTAGCTTGATTTACACATACGTAAACTCCATGGGTATTTCAACTAGGTAATGCAAAATAGAATCTATTCCTTGAAACTTAATTTGTCGTATAATCTTTTTTGATGGATGAAAGGAAGAGGAGTGCACAAATAGATAAAATTCTATTTTAGTACCTACTCCTAAAAGCTATTTGCTCCAAATTGTATTTTCTTCTTACTGTCTATTTCCTACAGGCTCTGTTTTCTTCTTTCCATATGCTACTCTATTTTCTATAGGCTCCTTCAGGTTCTATTTTCTTCTTACCATCTATTTGCTACGTGCTTTATTTTCTTCCTACCTTAGGCTACTCTATTTTCTTCAGGCTCTTAGAGGCTCTATTTTCTTCTTACCATCTATTTGCTATAGGCTCTATTTTCTTCTTACTGTTTATTTGCTAAAGGCTCTATTTTTTTCTTACTATCTATTTGCTATCGGCTCTGTTTTCTTTTTACCATAAGCTACTATGTTTGGATAAGTGGATTGACAGTCCTACCAATCTTAGGGAATACACTTTGATGGCATCCAACAGTCACATGAGTTTGCAACAGTTGGAAAGCAAAAAATGAGAATCAGGATTACTGAAGGTTGCCTATGCACATAATTATGAAAGAAATAACTTCATTTTCACATTCGTAAAGTCCATGAGTATTTCAACCATGTAATGCAAAATAGAATCTATTCATTAAAACTTAATTTGCCATATAATCTCTTTTGATAGATGAAAGGAAGAGGAGTGCACGAACAATTCTATTTTAGTACCTACTCTTAAAATCTATTTGCTACAGGTTATATTTTCTTCTTACCGTTTATTTACTACAGTTCTGTTTTCTTCTTTTTGTATGCTGCTCTATTTTCTACAGGCTCCTCCAGGTTCAATTTTCCTCTTACCATCTATTTGCTACAGGCTCTATTTTCTTCCGATCTTAGACTACTTTGTTTTCTATAGGCTTCTACAAGTTCTATTTTTTTTCATATTGTCTATTTGTTATAGCTATGTTTTCTTCTTACCATTGGCTGTTGTATTTTCTACAGGCTTTGCTTTCTTCTTACTGTTTATTTGCTAGAAGCTCTATTTTCTTCTTACCGTTTATTTGCTAGAGGTTTTGTTTTCTTCTTACCGTAGGCTGCTATGTTTGGACAAGTGAATTAACAATCATCCCAATCTTAGCCCTTACACTTTAATGGTACCCAACATTCACATGAGTTTTCAATAGTTGGAAAGCAACAAATGAGGATGAGGATTAATTACTAAAGGTTGTCTATGCATATAATTTTGAAAGAAGTAGCTCGAGTTTCACATTCATAAAGTCTATAGATATTTTAACCATGTAATGTAAAAACAAAATCTATTTATTGAAACTTAATTTGTCGTATAATCTTTTTTTATGGATGAAAGGAAGAGGAGTGCACGAGCAGATAAAATGTCTATTTTAGTACCTACTCCAAAAATCTATTTGTTATAGGCTATGTTTTCTTCTTACCGTAGGCTACTTTATTTTCTACAGGTTCTTACCAACTCTATTTTCTTATGACCATCTATTTGTTGCAAGCTCTATTCTCTTCTTACCATAGGCTGCTCTATCTTCTCAAGACTCTTCTAAAATCTATTTGTTACAAGTTCTATTTTTTTCTTACCGTCTATTTGTTACAGGTTCTGTTTCCTTTTTATTGGAAAAAAACTTGCAACAATTCTCTGTGTTTTTACCTTTTTTGAAATTCCTTTTTACCACTTTCCTACTAGAAGTGAAGGCCAAAGCCTTTTGGCTTGCCTTCTAAAATCGATGTCTTCGTGTTTTAGTGTTACCACTTCCCTACTAGTTGGCTCCTTTTGGCTTCTCTTTTAAAATTGATGCCTCCATATTTTATTTTTCACGTATTAAATGTAATTTGCAATTTAATACACAAGTAGTATATGTGAGTCAAATAATTTATAAAGTTCATATTGAGTAGTAAAATGTATAAAGTTCATATATTAGGATTTATGAAGTCAGGTAAGTTGATTAAAGTTAGTGGATAAAATTGTCAAAAAGAAAAAACTCTTAATATTCTTATTAATATTGTTATTACTGATTTTAAAAAATAATTTATTAAAATTTAAAAATTATATCAAATTAAATTATATACTGTGAACGCTTATGAGATTGAATAAAAATTAAAAGAAAATGTTAAAATCAACTCAAATTCATCGTAATTTAAAATTAAATATTTGAATAAAAGTTTGACTAATTGAATTTAATTTAATATATTTTTGATATTTAGGTAGAAGAATTTTTATTATATAGAAGAATTTCTATAATTTTTATTATAGAAGAATTTGAATTTTTCAATTTAATACGTAGTTAGTATATGTGAATTATGAGTATAACTTTATATTTATATTATTTGTATATATTAATACGTGACATTTTATTAAATTAATAAAATTATAAAATATTTATATACTTATTTAATAATAACATCAAAATTATTATGCATTAAAAATAATATCAATATTATTGCAATTTTAACAACCAAGTCTTGCAAAAACTTTACAAAATACAATTTTGGGGCACCTGCACTGCAAATTTGAGTAATCAATTTGGAACCTTTATTCCTAACAAAATTTGTAAGATGTTGGGCGGAAAAAGGATTCGCAAAGAAAATAGGATTTGCAATATGTTTGCTAGTCTAGTTATTGAAAGCTTCCTCTTTAGCTTATAATGGGCAAATTTGTGCTTCCAAGTTCTCTGCAAACTTCGGCTCATTATTCAGCTATTACTTTACTGATTCTCTTTTTTTTCTTCTTCTTTTTCTTTTTTTTTTCCCTTTTTTAGTTCACTCAGAAAAAGGAGATTTTTATGTTGTAAATGCAAACATCATAGGTTAGGTACTTATTATTATTCGTTTTGATGATTGTGATCATCTTCAGTTTACTGTGGTATGAATGACATTGAGATGTGCATTGGGTCCTAGTTTCATCGAGCTTTGTCTGTGGGATATTTGGGCTTGACCTTAATCCATTAAATATTTGCTTTGATTTTTCCAAGAGCTTGCCTGGGTGAAAAATTATAAAATATTTTTAACTTTTGAGAAATAATGAAATTAGATATAATTAAATCGAACCAAAACTAAATTCGAAGTATGAAGTGATGGTCACAGATTGGCTCAATGGATTCTGTGAAAGGCTGATAGATATGGCTCTGCGTAGAGCTATCTCATTCACCGTGTCTGTTTATCTCCATATGATTCATGGTCTCTTTTAAAGCTAGCTACTTATGGGTAATGTGACATGGAGACCACAATTTTGTACATTTCTTTGTCATGGTATTTTAAAGTCTGAACCTTATTCTTCGAACACTCGGTACTTCAAAAGCAAGCAAAATAAATCTATATCCATTTACAATTTTCTATAAGAATGGGCATACATTGAAATGCAAAACTAAGAGAAAGCATGAAAACGTCATTCATCTTTCTATATGCATTATCGTTCAAGATTTGTTGCCTTTGGCTTATATGGCATTCTTGAGCATTTCTGCCATCGGATCGGCAACTCCTGTCTAGAGATGGGTATGTAATGTAAATTATGGTGTTGTTTTTGTGAAATAAGGAGTTAAGGCTCCATATCAAAAGTACTTGGGAAAATTCTGAATTTGGGACCATGATCATAACTGCACAAATTAACTTATAAAAAAAGTGAAATATTATGAATGCACCTTTATTATTTGAGTGAGAGATTACAACAACTTAATTGATAAAATCTAAACATTTTCTCTTTAACAATCGCATTGGTTCACACAATACTCATTGCAATCTTTAACAGCTTACATCAAGTTGGCAAACTGTTATTTGAAGGTAAGAGTTTTTCTATATTTTGAATTAAACATTAAGTTTGATTTTGCTTTCAACTTTATTACATTTTTTGTATGCCCATGTGATGCATTTGATGTTTGTAGCTAGACAACAAACATGAAGTCGTCCAAGCTCATGTTGATGTTGCACACTATTATAAGAAAACTTCCACAAATGACGTGCACTTATGTCTAAACCCATGTACTTTGACATCTTATAAATCACGCCTAATCTTCTTTATCACAATATTTCAAAATTTCCAATTCAAAAAGTGCTTTGTATAAATTCTGTCATAGCATCTTTATCACCATACTAGCTTTGTGCATTCTCCATACCCTGTGCATTACAATTTTCCCTGAATTTTGCTTATTATATTCTTCATGTTGTTCTTATGAAAGTTACAAAATTGAGTACAACTATGGGTTGGATAAATTATGAAAGTTACCTAAATATTGTTTGTATTTCTATATACCTATTAGGCTAGACCAAGATTGAATCTTTCAGATAAATTTGCCTTTTAGCATTTTAGTGTGCTATTTATATTTACTGAAATTTTATGCACAGTGTATTATTTGGTTTTTTGGCATTTTTATTTTTATTGCCTCAATTCTTGATGTTCTTTGCATGTATAGGCAATATCTTGCTTAAGCCAGGCAGTAGATATGGTTTGTAATATTTAAAGGATCAATAAGGCTGCTACATATTACAAGATATATACTTGCTATCATTATTGACACAGGAGGAAGTAACCTTTTCAATTGAGATGTTATTTAATAAGGATACTCAATATCATAATCTACTTTGCGTTCCTTTAGTAACCTTTTCAATTAAGATGCTATTTAATAAGGATACTCAAGATCATAATCTGCTTTGTGTTCCTTTTTATAACCTACCGATATTATGATATGTTAGAGATATTATTTTGATTTGCATGATTATATAATTATTTTAAATTATTTTCTTTGTCAACTAGTATAAAATCCTCTATTTTAATTAATTTTTATATATTATTTCTTATTATTATATGAAAATATAATTATTATAAATTTTTTTTCTATAAAACCTTTCTTAGTACCTTTTTTTTTAATTCTTTTTCTTTAATATTATCTAATTTAGGCTAAATTATGATGTTACATTTAAAAATTTCATTTTTTTCTTCCAATATCAAAGATTTGGGTCATATTGTAAGCCCATTAGAAACTATGAAGATAGTTCCAAAAGAATGAGTGAACCTTTAATTTTTGAGCCCATGTGGTGAGGGATGATTATGTCCCAAATCATAAGCCCGTAACATCATTTTGAGAGGTGGCCCTAAAAAAAGTGTCATAATACAATTTTCCTTCTTTTTTTTTTTTTTGGTTTGTTATATCAAATATGAAAAATATTTGGTTGCATAAAATAAAACTACTTTTGACAATGTCAACATACAAATCACAACGAGAACTTATTGCTACATAGTTCATGCATTAAAGTCGAGCCCTTCTTGTTTGTATCTAACCAAACCAAGTATGGTCAATTAGTTGGAAACTTACCTATTATCTGACCATAATTAAGGTGTTAGTTAGAGAGCAAAGGGTACGTATTAATTTCCATATATATGGCAATGTGGTTCAAATGTGACCTAGATGAAGAGGGTGTAGTATCCCAAGGTCTAGTGGTGCCCGCTTCAGTATAATCTACCTCATCGGGGACAAAATTCTGTTGAATGGCTGAAGAAGCTACCTCCGACGATGCTCTAATAAGTTCCAACTCCATAACCACTCCTTTCATTGTAGGCCTCTTCTTCCCATTCAAGTGCAAGAATCTTTTTGCCAACTTTGCAATTGTTGTGATTTCCTCTTTCTGGCCCTACTGGAGGACTGGAGCTTCACATATATCAAACAAGCGGTTGTCTTGCATTAAAAGAAAGAAATATGTCACTAAATTTCTTTCTTCAATAGAACGCATTAAGGAGATTGGCTTTTGTCCAATCAAGAGCTCAATAAGCACAACTCCAAAGTTGTAAACATCACTCTTCTCTATAAATTGGCTTGATTGGAAGTACTCCGGGTCTAAGTATCCTATAGTCCCTTGGACTTGAGTAGTTACGTGTGTTTGATGAAGTGTAATTGACTTTGAAGTGCCAAAGTCTGAAACTTTTGCTCTATATTTATCATTCAGTGGTATATTTATGGACTTTATGTCCACAAGTGTATTTCTCATGTAATTAGAGATTGCCAATCATTTTGACCATGTGTGTGTTGAAAGATGAACTCACAGACTAGTAAAGGTACTTTTGTCTCCAAACAACATCCCAATAACTTTACCACATTTTTGTAATTGATTTGTGTTGGAATTATAATTTCATTGATGAACTGTTCGAGTTTGTCGTCATTTTCATTAACTATCTTGAACTTCTTGATTGCCACAATCTTTTCATCTCAACATTCCTTTATAGACCATTCCTTGGCCTCCCTGACCAAGGATTCAACTCACGTTGTAATGGTTTGTGACCTTCTTTATCTCTTTGAAACAAAATAGTTTCATATGCTCAACATTATTATCTCTTGAAGACAATTACTGTTGCAATAATAAACCACCATTTCTTTTGAAATATTTTTCCTTGAATTTAATGGTCTTTCTTATTTTAATTGTCTTATACAACCCCCATGCACCAATAACTAATAAAAATAATCCAAGACCAAAGCAGCAACCTGCACAACTATCAAATTGAAAGATAAGTTCAATTCTGTGAAAATTTTTGTATATCATTTCTAATTCAAAAAGATTAAGAACATTGATTGTGGTGATTGTAATAAATTAAAACTATTGAGTAATTCGCATATTACAATTTTGAAATTTCAAGAGGTCCAAATTCTTGAACAATGTCATCGTCAAAACTAAAGTACCCGTATGGACATGGGCAGTTATAAGGTCTGCTGTCCCCCCAATATACATACAGAGAAGGCAACAGTTGAAGTCCTTTAGGTCGATACTGCTGCATTCCCCTTAGGAATGGCCAACAGGTAAAAGCCCTAGATTCAAAAAGTAGCACCTATATTAGAAGTACTGCACATGAAGATCTAAGGAATGGTCGATCAATCAAGCAGTAACAAGTAATTAACTTTTTCCAGACATCATGTCAACCAAAGGAATAAAATATGCTCTTTTATTTTATGTGAAGGGAAAAGAAACATGCATTTTGTTGCAAAATATCAAGCAAAACCTCATCGGTGATGTCAAAGTATCCCAGATATTGTAGACTGAACATTTTGCTTAGGACACAACTGACTTTTGCAACCCATGAAATATGATTCACCAAGTAAACAGCCTTTAAGATCAGACTCTGACACAAATCAAACATTCAAGAATTGAAGAAAAACAACAGATGGGAACTGATGGCGGATCAAGGTGATGAACTAAGTGAACAAAAATTGTAAGCTCACACAAAGAAAAAAAAAAAAAAACAGAAACAGTTATAGCAGTTAATTTACATGTTACAAATAAATTTAAAAATCAAAAAGGAAAATTTAGTGAGATTGAACAATTTCTAGTAAGAAATAGAAAAAAGAAAGAAAAGTTTTGACACACTAACAAAAAGAAAAGAAGAAGAAGAAGACATGAGAATCAAATTCTTCTTTGACCTAAAACAACATGAATAGACAGCAAAATTTTGTGTAATTTACCATTTAAAAATTCTTGAGGATTGGATTTATTTGACAAATATTACTAAGAGGTTTTAATTTGAGAGTATATAAAATTGTTCCATTACTTAGTGCCCGCTAAAGCATCTTGT
>JAHLGP010016580.1:0-15117 GCA_020141445.1 Bruguiera sexangula
AGAAAGAGCCTATTTATACTAAGGTTAAAAAGAGGAAACAAAAGGGTGACAGTTTCACTTCTGTAAAGAATGCTAGACACATTTAGAAAAATTATCTGAAATGTAAGGTTTAGTTTAAAAAAGAAAAGAAAAAATTCAATACTTTGGTATATATTGAATCAAATTTAATTAAAATTCCTTATAATATTTAGTAGCTTAATCCTAGTGTTACTAATTATACATCCATAACGATATAAAGATCCGTTATAATTTGATTGTATTAATCCATTTTTATTAATGTTTCATGTCAATTGAAATATAATAAAATTTAAAAAAGTTCTTACTTACCATACATCATAATATTAAAATTAAGTGTAATATGATAAATGAAAATTTTATTTACTTGTGATATAAATGTTTGGGTCATATATCCAAGTAAATATTAATGAGATTGATCAATAATGAGATTTTTTGAATGTACATTTTACTTATCTTAGAATATTTATGGATTGCATTAAGTGTAAAACAAATGAAATAGAGCATTAAAGAAGCCACAAGAAGTACCTACCTTTTTGAAATTATACATACCAATATTTATAGACCTTTTGACACTCCAATACTTAATAAAAAATTGTATTTCATCACCTTTATAGATAATTTTTCACATTATAGTTATGTCTATTTACTTCATAAAAATATCAATCATTGGATATCGCTAGGGTATATACAAAGGAGATTATAAATAATTAGGCAAAAGGTGAAAATTATAAGATCTTATAATAATAGTGAAATACCCAGTTTCTTGAAATTATATACACCAATATTTATGAACCTTTTGACACTACAGTCCTTAATAAACAATTGTATTTCATTATCTTTATAGATAATTTTTTATATTATAGTTATATATATTTGCTTTATGAAAATATCAATCATTAGATATTCTTAAGGTAAAAGCGAAAATTGTAAGATTTTATATTGATGGTAAATATTGTAGAAAATATAATAATTTAAAGCAATGTCCAAATTTATTTGTGAAATTCCTTAAAAGTTATGATATATATGTATGATAAACTATGTCAAACACAATTTAACAAAAAGTGTGATAGAAAAGTATAATTATAGATTAACAAATATAGTCAGGAGTATAATAAGTAAATCCTCTTAACTCAAGTTTTTGTGGATGTATGCCATCCAAACCATAAACTATTTGTGAAATAAAATTCCTAATAAGGAAATTCAAAGTACTCTTATTGAGCTGCAAATGTGAAAAAAGCCTAATTTAAGGCACTTAAATATTTGGAGTTATTTAGCAAAAGCAAGAATCCTCCTCTAAAGAATTAAACTCTCAAAAAGTTAATAGTTACTTTATTAGTTATCTAGAGAAATCTAAAGTGTATAAATATAATTCAAAAATTTTAAAAACTAATAATGTAATTCATTGAAAATAATGAAATTAGTGGGAGTAATGAATGTCAAAATATGGATATAAAAGAAATTAAACTTAATATTTCTTTATCCATAATAGTTTTTTGTTCATTATATCACCAAATGTTGTTCTAGATATTAAAGAATATTTGGATAAAGAAATACTTTTTGAAAGAACTAACTCATAACTAACTAATATAAATAAACTACAAGAGATAATATTAACAAATATCTCAAAGTAAAAAGAGAATGAGTAATTTTGTGAAATGATGCAAAACTGTTTATTATTATTTTATCTATTATAAAAGCAAAATTTATGATATGATTTAAAGTTATAATTTATACATTATAATTATGATATTTTTTTTAGGGCTCGAAGGTGTCGATATTATTATTAAATTGCTAAAAATTTATGTAGTAATTTCATAATAGTATTTTTCTCTAAAAATGACAAATACTTAAAGGGTACCAAATTTAATCAAAATTAAAGTATTTGGTTATTCAGGAGAAGATTAAAAAATGAAGAGTATTTATAAAATACCAATTGATTTCACGATAGTAAATTAATATAAAAGTTTACGACTAATATTATGTAGAGAATATATTCTTAAAATAAATTTTGATTGTACTAATGATAATTAATGATATATAATATAATAATACTCAAAACTCATTGATGAATTTTTAATATACATTATATATTTCATGTTATCTTATAATAGTCTACACATTATTATTTTAAAATAAATAAGAAAGTCTTTATAAAATATTATTGTAGACCATTATAAAATTATGTCTTATGAGTTTTTTATAATATATTACAAGTGTTGTAGTGTACAAAATGGAGTATTTTAGTCAAATACGGTATAACCACCATAGTTACTATTAATGGTTTATCATATTATGATATTATGATGAAATTGCAAGATCATCTTAATATAATAAACTCTAATCGAATCAAGTAGGAAAATATTATAATATTTTTAATTAATAATATTAAAATATTTTTGAACAATATTCTTAGTAAGAATTTATTCATAATATAGCCTAATGAGTAAGAAATAATTTTATATATTATTTTACTATTAAAAAAATAATTTTGAATGTAATTTAAGTATTAATGAATATATCTAATTTAAATTATAAAATTATATATATAACTAGTAAATTATTTTCTTAATATACAAAATGTTTTTATTTAAAAGTGTATAAATACAATAAAACTCATGAGAGAGAAATTAATTATTAAGTTAAAATGAACTCTCCAATCATATCAATGGTCAGAATTATTGCAAAAATCAAGTATATATTATTTATGTAAAATTATTTAATTTTAAAATTTGAAATATTAATATTTATGATGACAATTTGTTTTTATTAAGAAATCTAAGAGTTTACTTTGCTGTACTACTAACCTAATGACTAGTATTATAAATTGCACATCATCCCGTCAAATTTTTACACTTTGCAAAATAGTATGCCAAGATCTATAAATTGTATGCCAAACTTTCAAAATTGTATACTGGGAGTGTGATAGCCCTAAAACTTCCTGTAAATTTTGAAAATCATACTTTAGAAGGATCACATGGTAGTGAGATAGACAAAAAAATTTCACACCAAATTGGACCACTATAATTAAAAAAGGATCCAATTAATATTTTATCTATCACAACTTTTTCTTTTTGATATGAGAGGATATTACAGTCGACTTTCGTTAGATAAACGACATTCTCATCACTACAACATACAAAATCATAGGATCACATCACTAAATGGCAAGATTGTAGAAATAGCCCCCGATAGCCCTCATAAGCTAAATAGGTGAAAGAAGTGGCTCTCACGCTATTGGCACCTAACTTCTCCACTTCTGACTAGTGTAAGGTTCTGATACCAATTGTAATAACTTGAGCCCTCACATGAACATATGCATCATCACATGTAGTGAGATAGAAAAGAGATTCACACACAAACTGGGGCCACTATAGTGTAAAAAAGATCTAATTAGTACTTTATTTATATTACTATTTAACTTATAAATCATTCTCCCTTCTATTTCTTTCTGATATAGGAGGGGTATTACAATCATTGATCTCATACAATGATAGTATTATGCGAGATGCACCTAGTAGCATAACATCTTGGTTGGTTCCCAAGCTAGTTGTCTTTCTTTATTTGCCTTTTCTTTAATAGGAAGAATAAGAGAGATGGGCGTTAAATTGTACATTTGAGTAAAATGTTATGTCAGGTGATGAACCCCACTCAATTATTGAACTCAAGCAACACCTTCGATTGTGCATGACACGCTCCCAAGACCACTCAAGCACTATGTTGTGGTCAATTACGTCCCTACAATCAAATGTTCATTAATTGACAACAACATATATGTTTTAGTGGTTTTGGTGGTGTATATTGCAGAGTCTGGTATATTGCTTGAGATGAATAATTAAGTGGTGTTTACCAACCGACCAAATATTTTACTCCAACACGCCCTTTGAAATTTATCTGTCATGCGCCTCCTATATAAGAAGTGAACTCTAAGAAAAGACAACTTGTCAACCAACCAAACATATTACATCATTGTCCAGTTATTGCATGAGATTATTTAAAAATTATAAGACATATTTCTAAAATTGTATGCTTACGTTAAAATTTAGTATTCCACCAAATAACATGAAAAGCTTTGAATATTAATTTTGAAGGGTCCAATCGACTACAACGTAATGCTTTAGCGGTTGTGAGCACTTACCCCTACACTTGGAGTTGTTAGGTCATTCACCATAAAATATTTTTTTAATGGGTCTGATAGAAAATTTTTTATTCTAATTTAGCAACCCAGAAAATGTTTCATTCCAGTTTAGCAAACTGAATAATAAGTACACTTTAGCAACCTAGAAAATGTTTGTTCCAATTTTAAGTTTTTGCATGTTGTTGGCCAAATATTACATGCTAATTACAAAAAATTGTGTCACTGGTAAAAAGTTGTAAGAAATGACACATGCGACCTCCAAATATTTTTATGCAAGTTAAATTGCACTACGATGTAATGCGTTACTGTTTTAGAGTTTACCCTTGATATAGTCCTTATAGTTCCATGAGAATGTTGATGGGAGAGGGGGTAATAGAACATAAATAGCTCATAAAAGTTCTCCCACTTCCTTGAACTTATGAGGAGATAATTAAATAATAAAAATAATAATGTAAAAAAATTATGTAAGATAACATATCAATTTTACGTGAAAAATTCCTCCAAATCACAAAGGAAAAAAAAAATTACGAGATATTTTGAGTTAGAGGTCAATTTTACTATAATTAAGTGAGTACAATAGAGGTACTCAATTTTAATTATATCAAACAAATTGAACAAAATTAAATTTGAACTAAAAGAGAGACTAATGAGTTGAGTAAAACAGACCAATCATGTGCTGTCAACTATAACTCAACAAGTAGACCTCAAGGTAATAATCTAACCGATCAAAATGAACTCCCAGATGTCCCCTATCAATTATCTAAATACCAGCCCAATCGAACAACGAATCAATATCATCCACACGGTTTACCAACTTTGCTATAGATAAAAGAGTAGAGAATTACTAGAATTAAGAGGCCTCGGCTCTAATGGAAAACCTACCCTTATAATTCACAAAAACCTAATCTAAATGTCCACAAAGAAAATTTATATGTCCTCTAACTACTGACCAAAAATCAGCTTAATCGGACTACAAACAATCTTTTGATTACATAGTTGATCAAAACTGCATACAGAAAATTGCTCAGAATATAAACCTAAGAAAATTGAAGAGAAACAACACTTATTGTGCTTGAAACACACTCTCCATCGTTCAAAATTAAGAACCAAACATCTTATATCAACTATCCAAATTTCAGTTTGATCAAATACCGATATCCTTTCAAAATATAAGATCAAAGAATACTGTTTTTTCCTCCCTCTCTTTTGGCAGCCTCCCTCTTTTCTTCTCTCTTTTGGCAGCCTTTTTTTTTTTTTTCTTTTTTCTCACAATTGGCTGACTAGGTTTTCTAGTAAAAAGAGTATTTATACCCATTTTAATTATTTTAGGTCGTGACCCTCAAAAATACTAAAATAAAAGATTTTGAGCTTTATATATCCATATAGAAAAAGACCACTAAGTCCAACAATTCTCTCCCTTTGACTATGTGGAGATATTGGTCATCCTAGCCAATGTAC
The DNA here is from genome assembly GCA_020141445.1 of Bruguiera sexangula. Lineage (NCBI taxonomy): Eukaryota > Viridiplantae > Streptophyta > Magnoliopsida > Malpighiales > Rhizophoraceae > Bruguiera > Bruguiera sexangula. The sequence continues at coordinate 5,612 of JAHLGP010016580.1, forward strand.
AATACAGCTCAAATTTCTATATTGACAATATCTTTGTAATCATAACAACATTATTATTTATTTGAATTTTTTCAAGTGTCAATTATTTAGAATAAAAAATATCTCGTATCTAACGATATTACACGTCAATATGTTTTAATTTAGTATGAAAAGTTGGATTCTTACCAAGATGAATGACACTCTGGCTATCTTAGTACAACACATGATTTAATTGTTCAAAACCAAATTCCTTCATAAACTTTTCATCCAAAGTAACTCTTTAGACACTTTAGTTATTACAATAAACTTTATCTCTGTAGTGGACAATGTAACACACTTTCGTAATCAAGATTGTCAACTCACTGCTCCCCCTGCAAAAGTCATTACATAACCTAAAGTAGATTTTCTAGAGTCAATGTTACCTGTCATATTTGAATTTGTAAATCCAGTAAGAATAAACTTATCACTCTTAAAACAAAGTCTCAATCGGTGGAGCCTCACAAATATCTCATTATCCACTTCATTGCATTCCAATGCTCTTTACTGGGATTTGAAAGGAATTGACTAGCTATGTCAACTGCATGAGCTATATCAGGTCTCGTGCACATCATTGCATACATCAAACTGTCCATAACTGATGCAAAAGGAACTTTTTGTATTTCTTCCTTCTCTTTCTCTATGGAAAGACATTGGTTAATGGATAATTTAAATTGTGTAGCAAAAGGAGTGCTTACCACTTTAGCCTTATCCATGTTAAACCTTTGAAACACCTTTTCAATGTACTGCTTCTAGGATAGATACAACCTTCTTTTTCTTATCCTAAGTGATTGACATACCAAAAATCTTCTTTGCTGGTCAAGTTCTTCATGGAAAAGAACTTGCTTAACTCTTACTTCAACTTTGTCAATTCTAGAAGCATTATGACCAACAATAAGCATATCATTAAGATAAGGTAGTAAAATGATGAAATCATCATCAATGAATCTTTAAACAAAAGCACAATGATTAGAAGTAGTCCTTTTATAGCCTTACTCCCCTATAATAGACTCAAACTTCTTATACCATTGTCTTGGAGCTTGTTTCAAGCCATATAAGCTTTTATTCAACCTGCATACATAATCTTCTTTTGCTTTCACCTCAAAACCCTGTGGTTGTTCCATATAAATTTCTTATTCCAAGTCACCATAGAGAAAAAGCTATTTTCACATCCATATGCTCGATCTCTAAGTCATGGCTAGAAGCCAAACTCAATTCAACTCAAATGGAAGACATTTTCACCACCGGTGAGAAGATCTCCTTAAAGTTGATGCCTTTTGATTTAATCCCTTGACAACCAATTTGGCTTTATATCGTGGACATGAAGTATTTTCTTCTTGCTTTATTTTGTAAATCCACTAATTCATCAAAGCCCTCTTACCTTTAGGTAACTTTACTAACTTATAAGTAGAGTTATCATATAAGGATTTCATCTCATTGATCATGACATCTATCCAATGCTACTCGTGCTTACATTCAACTGCTTCTTCATAGCACTGAGGTTGTCTCCCATCAGTTAACATCACAAACTCATCAGGAGAGTACCGAATGGAAGACACTGGAATTCTATTAGACCTCCGTGGCTAAAATAGAGGTGAGGGTGTGTGTGGATGATCTTCTATAGGAGCATCAATATCACCTACACCCTGTATATTATGATCTTGTTAAACATTTTCATCATGTTCTTAAACATTGCTATGAACATCAACTAGATCACTTAGAGGTGTCTGAGGAAATGGAACAATATTAACAAGATTATCATTAACTTAAGGAGTTGACTTCTTAATGTCTTCAATATTTTGATCCTCAACAAACACATCTCTACTCCTTACAAGCTTTTCTCAACCAGATCATATAAACGGTACCTAAAATCATCTTCACCATAATCAAGAAAGATACATTGTAGAGTCTTCACATTTAACTTCCCTATTTCATCTTTTAGGACATGAACAGAGGCCTTATAGCCAAAAACTCATAAATGGTCATAGGAGACTTCCTTACCAAACCAAACTTTGTTTGGAATATCACCTTGTAATGGAACACTAAAAGACAAGTTAATTACATGTGTCACTGTATTCAAGACTTTACCTTAAAAGGATTTAGGCAATTTTTCATTTAAGAGAAGACTTCTAACCCTTTCAATTAGCATTCTATTCATCCTTTCTACTAAGCCATTCAACTATGGTGTCTTAGGGGGTATCCTTTAGTGTTTGATCTCATACTTTCTACAATACTTGTCAAATGAACTACTATACTCATCATTATTATTAGTGTGGACATATTTCAGCTTCTTTCCAATCTGTCTTTCAACAAAGTATGAAATTATTTAAATACATCAAAGACTTGATCTTTAGTCTTTAAAGCATAAACCCAAAGTTTCTTATAGTGATCATCAATAAAAGTCACAAAATAAAGAGTACCAACAAGTGAGCATAATTTCAAAGGACCACACATATTATAATGCACCAATTCAAATAACTCTAATTTCCTTAAAGGTGAGTGATTCTTAAAAGTAACTCTATTTTGTTTCCCAACAAAACAGTTAGAACACTTCTTTAAAACTGTACTTTTCTGTACTTTTTATGTCTGGAAGTTGGTTCTTTCTTGCCAAACAATTTATCCCCTTTTCACTCATCTGACTAAGCTAGTTATGCCATAATTTAATAGAACTATCATTCTTTACTGCATTTACAACATTTTTAAAGATTGCAGCTTGTATAAGATATAGACTGGAGCATTTCCTACATTGTGCCACAATTAGGGAGCCTCTAGTAAGCTTTTATTAGCCATCACCAAAGATACTGCAAAAACCTTCATCATTTAACTTTCCTATTGAAATTAAATTCAAATAGATATCAAGGACATGTCTAACATCCCTTAATGTCAACTATACTCCATTGCTAGTCTTTAAGCAAATATCACCAATGCCAATGATCTCTATTAAGCTATTATTACCCATCTTCAAAACTCCAAAATCACCAAGAGTATATGTTGTGAAGAATTCCATTCTTAAAATAACATGAAGAGAAGCATCATTATCTATGACCTAATCAGTTTCATGAGATGTCAGATTAATCACATCCTTATCATAAACAATAATAAGGTCACTAGTACTAGAAGTGGATGCAGTAGCAACACAACCATTACTCACATTTTTCTTCTCATTTTTATCACTATCATCTTTATTTTCTCTTTTCCACTTATAGCACTTTTTTTGAATATAACCCATTTTTCCATAATAATGACACTAGACATTTTTGTACTTAGATCTTAACTTGCTTCAACTTTTACTTGTACCCTTTTTACCATTTCTTTTTCCTTGACTTCTCCCCATTTTTTCAATAATTAAATTCTTTAATTTGGATGATGATGAACCCTGAGATTTTCTTCTCATCTCCTTATTCAACACACCACCTTTACAAGTTCCAATCATAAAATACCACTAGAAGTAGAATTAGTGAGTGAGATTTGAAAAGTTTACCAAAAATTAGGTAAGGTAGCAAGTAACCATAACCCAAGAACCTCATCATCAAACTTAATGCCCATGCCTGACAACTAATCAATGAGACCCTGAAACTCATTCAAGTGGTCAGCAACTAAACTCCCTTCATTATATCTTAGTTGCATCATTTTTTTTAACAAAATAACTTGTTATTACTAGACTTTAAAGTATACAAAGTCTCAAGTTGGCTCCACAAAGTTCATACATGTGTTTCATTGCAAATGTGATTGTAAACATTATCATTAACAAATTGCTGTATAAAACCACAAACTTGTTCATGATCAAATTCTTATTCTTCATCAGTTTTAGACTCATGTTTTATACTAACAAACACTAAAAAGCGCAATTTCTTTACAAATAAGAGATTCTTCATTTTACTCCTCCAAATATGATAATTTGTGTCATTCAAACAAACCAATTTATTCACACTTAACTCCATCGTTCAAACAAGTCAAATACACCATCCTAACTCTAATACCACTCTGATGGGAGAAGGGGGCAGCAGAGTATAAATAGCTCAGGAAACTTCTCCCACTTGCTTGAACTTGTGAGGAAATGATTGAATAACAAAAATGACAATCCAAATAAATCACGTAAGAGAACAAATCAATTTTACATGGAAAACCCCTCCAAATCACAAAGAAGAAAAAATCACGGGATACTTCGAGTAAGAGGTCAACTCCACTATAATCAAGTGAGCATAATAAAGGTATATAACCTTAATTACATCAAACAAATTGAACAAAATTCAATTTGGACTAAAAGAGAGACTAATGAGTTGAGCAAAATAGGCCAACCACGTGTTGTTAACTACAACTCAACAATTAGACCTCAAGGAAATAATCCAACCGTCCAAAATGAACTCCCAGATGTCCCCTACTAGCTATCCAAATTTCCACTCAGTTGAACCATGGATCAATATTCATCCATATGGTTTACCAACTTTGCAATAGATGAGAGAGTAGAAAGTTACCAGAATTAAGAGGCCTCAGATTTAATGGAAAACCTACCCACTCAGTTCACAAAAATCCAATCCAACCATCTACAAAGAAGATTTATGTGTCCTCCAATTACTAACCAAAAATCAAATTGATCGGACAATAAACAATCCTCTAATTATATGGTTGATCAAAACTGCACATAGAAAATCGCCCAGAGTATAAACTTATTAAAACTAAAGAGAAGCAGGACTTACTGTAGTCAAAACACAATCGCCACCATTTAGAATTAAGAACCAAACATCTTCTATCAACTATCCAAGTTTCAGTTTGATCAAACATCAATATAAATGTAAGGTCAAAGAATACTACCTTTTCCTCCCTCTCATTTGGCGGCCTCCTTTCCTCTCTCTTTTGGCAGCCTCTTTTTTTTTTTTTTTTTCTCATAACCGGGCTGGCTAGGTTTTTTAGCCAAAAATGTATTTGTATTCACTTTAATTATTTTAGGTTGTAACTCTTAAAAATACTAAAATAAAAGATTTTGAGTTATATATCCACGTAAGAAGAAATCAATGAGTCCAACAAATGCTAGGAAGGATACTTTCCCAACTAACTAAGCATTTACTCCAATTTCACAATAATATGTTCTATTTTACTCCTAATACGATCCTCATAGTTCAATAATAGTTTGTCATATTCAAAAATTTGTATTCCAAAAGAAAAAAAATAGGTACTATATCATAATCGCTTGATGTATGCTAACTTGAACCATAACGTAGTATGCTGGTTATTTTGGGGTTGCTCTTTACACGACTCTCCTATTTTTGCAAAAATTGCTATGGAAGGATACTTTGTAAACTGACCAAACATTTTTATCCAATTTCAATTTCTTATACTACATTTTAAGTGTGCTAAATCGAACCATATTATGAACTCTAGTTATTTCGGGGTTGGCCCTAGTATAGTTCTCTTGGTTTTGGGTGAATGCAAAGAAAGAATACTTTGTATATTGATCGAACATTTTATGCTAGTTTCAAATTTTTGTATGTCGCTCTCTAAATAATGTATGTCATAATCCAGTAATAGTATTCCACATTTGAAAATGTATTAAAGAAAAAATGACAAGTGCGACCTCCTATCTACATTATATGGGCTAAAATTGCACTGCGACGACTTTTGTCTATTACTTTCACGGTGCATCTCACATAATACTCTCAACTGTGAATGAACAGAAAGGAAGGTGTGTGTGACAACAAACCAAACACTCTACCTTACCACTCACAGGGTGCATCTCCCGTAGGACTCCTAATACCAGTCAAGCTCTAATGAATTATTATTTGTCAACCAACCAAACACTTTAATCTAAGTTTGAGTTTTGGTATACCGTGATTCATATATATTGCATGTCATCTTTCACTATTCGTATGCTATGTATAAAAACTTGTATTCCAAGATAATGACATGTGCACAGTTGATAAACTAAACCACAACGTAACGCTACAAGGGTTTCTAGGGTAAGGCTCAAATGGTCCTCACAACTGTTTGGGAAAACTTGTTGACGTATAAGTTTGTCAATCAACTAGACATTTGGCTACACCATACACTGTGGGTCCCTGTCACAAGGTCCGCCCATTGGACAAGCGACGACTATGGAATGAAGGTTTGTTCACCAAACAAACATTTTACGCCAGTTTGAACTTATTATATGCCACGTTCCAAAAATATACCACATCTATCAGAATTTGTATGCCACTTTCAATCTATACTATTCCAAGACTCGACAAAGCTCTAAACGTTTCAATGTGAGGCCAAATCAAGCACGACGTAATGTTGTAATATACATAAGGGCAAATCCTGCAAGATCCTCTTTGTTACACTAGGGAACTAAAGAAGGACACTTTGTTGGACTTTAAGTTATCATGGTGTTCACTTTGTTGGACTATAGATGGAAAGACGAGTGTAACAACTTGTATAAAATCCCATCACAATTATACATCTAAGAAGACATATATTACACAACCTCTATACTGAATAAGCTAATTTTAAAAAAGTGCACAGCACTAGAGCGCTTACTCTGTAACCTAAGTGGGATTTCGCATGGTGTTCACTCTGTTGTACTACTAACCTAAGAACAAGTATTATAAAATTGCACATCATCCCAACAAATTGGTACATCTAGCAAAATAGTACGCTGAGATCAACAAGTTTGTATGTTAATCGTGGAACATTATATGGTATGAGTGCACTCTCTCCTCAACCAAAATTGAAGTGCTTTCCTATAAGTTTCAGAACTTGTCTTTAGAATATTGTTACATTACATGACAAATTACATTCAATTGCAATAATGTACACTCTCTACTAGAATATACATAGCCATAGTAGAGAATACTAACCCGTGTTTGTCATACCATGAAATTTATTATAACACTTATGTATCATAGGTTAAATATAAGCTTTGATTAAGACGAAAACTTGGAAAGACTTTCTTGTCAAAGATGTAAACATTGTAAGCCGCTCATAAACCCGATGTTGGTTGCTATCACATTTTCCACATCTAGAATTTATGGGGTGAGAATTCGAATAGTGTCATCGGAGTTGCGCTACCAAAGCAAGGTTAAGTATGATACATTGTATGTCATTCCACAACATTTGTACGCCAACCTATTAAACAACATGTCAGCCTTTGTATGCCAAAGGTCTAAATATAACAGAAGAATGGCCCACAAGAAGAAAATGTCAAAGTTTTTGCAAGAACTATCTCACATTCCCAAGTGCTAGTTTTAGGGAGAGAGTTCACATGACGTTCACTTTATTACACTACTGACCAAGGACGAGCATCAAGAATTGTATGCCATCCAACTAAAGTACATTTCAAAATGGTACGTCTAGTACCATTAATCATACATGAATCTTTAAAAATTATACCACAGAAGTTCATTCACTCCATAATCCAAACTAAAGTACTTTCTCATAAGTTTTAAAAATTATACTTTAGAAGGGTACAAGTCATGGTGTACCCATGACAAGAACATAGCGGATGTGAAAGAGATGCACCTGCCTAGACTTCTAACATCGAAGGTGGCCTGGGTATTCTGGCTAGTAGATTTGGAGTCACTACCAATCATTTTATATGAAATTGAAATACTATAATAAGATTCTAAAAGATCACCTTGTTTTTAAATTCACAAGACTTAGTCAGCTTTATTATGATCTTTTAAAGCTTAGGAGTATGATTATATTTAGTGAAGGTTGTAATCAACCCCAGTGCTTGTTGCAAGTAATAGTATTATTATTCATCCATTTTTACTTCTATGCTTTTTCTTGTTTGGACTTTTATTATTATTATTTTCTCCTTGCATGCTCCTTTTAATTTTTCCATCGTGGGCACACTAGGGTTTTTGATATTTTGATGAGATAGGAGGAGGAAACTAGGGTGTAAGGGAAGTTTTGTATGGAGAATATGTGGTCCAACTAGGGCATTAGGGTTGTCAAACAATTTTAACAAAGATCCCTTTGAAAGTTTTGAGAATATTGGAATACTTTTTGTAGTGATCCCTTACAATGGAGTGTCTAAGATAGGTTTAATGATGATTCCTCACACCCACAATGGGAATGAGATTTTTTAAATAGTTTTTAAAAGTATTCAAATACTTTTTATAGTGATTCTTTATACTATAAATAAGAATGAGATTTTCTAAAAAAATTTTGAAGGTATTCTTAAAATTTTTTTGAAAGTATTTAAATGTTTTTTTATGGTGATCTTTCACACCAAAAATAAAGATGAGATTATGATTATCAAACTAACCTATTTGTAGAAGGAGAGGAATTTTTCAAGCTTCATTTTATTTAAAGAATTCTAAGGTTGTTTAGGAGGTTGTGTTATTGTTATTTTTAATTTAATCTATAGATAAAATTTTAAAAGGGCAATTAATTCGAAATGGTTATTGAACCACTTACTTGCCCATTTGGGCATTCTTTGGTCAATTGATAGGTTCTTAAAATTTTGGAATCCTAAAGAGTTAATTTTAGAATTTCTACTTTTATGACATGAGTTCTAAAATATTTTAAGTTTTGAAAATGAGAAATAAGCAAATTTATTATTGTTTTTGAAAGTATTGGAGTCTAAGTTTTAATTGGATCATTTACTTGCATTAATAAGTTTTCTTCAATCAATGTAAATAATTTAAGAAAATGGTTTTTTATACTACTATTTTCATGACTATTATTTCTTCTTTTTATTTATGTTACTTGAATTTTTTTATATATTTTTATAAATTAGGAAATTATTTAAAATACTTGTCTTTCAATTATTCCATTACTATTTTAAGGACATAACCAAATCACACAAAATTAAGGTTTAGAAAATTTGATTACATCAAACTCCATTTCATTTTCAATTTATTAGAAATAAGAAAAAGACATGTATAAATATTTATAGGGTAAGAAAGACCTTGGATCAATTTTAGTATAGAGAATGACGAAAAGTTGGGAAAAGATCCAACAAAAGGGCTACAAATTGGGCCATCCAATTAGTCTATTCAAGGCGGTAAAAACATAGAGAACAATGTTGTTTGATGTGAGAATAAAGCTGTTTCAAGAAGAGAGAAGAGTTGCCACATAGATGTTGAAATGGCAATGTTTTAAAGCTCTCATAAATTTTCTTCTTCAAGAAAACCCTAACACTTTCAGCCAACTCACATGTCTCTCTCAACCCTAAATTGCCCTGTTGCCCTCTGTGGACCACCAGGCTCTGCTACTCCCTATCTTTCAACCTTTAAGCCACATTATAAATTAGGACCAAATGGTTCCCTTGTTTCCTACCCATTTACCATGTGATTTAACCTTAGCTTGTTCAAATCTTTATAAAGTCTTCAAGGTTTCGGTGCCTAGATATTTGAGATTGATTATATGCAATCACATAAGCATAGTGTCACATGGACACTAAGTCCAGCCCATCCAGCAAGTGAGGAAACATATATTGGGGGCCAAATTAAGCCTCTGCGGGCTGCCAACATTGCCTAGCCCCCTTGGCAGCCCAAATCCAGCAAGTG